>OZ024744.1:118826696-118854196 GCA_964016885.1 Eledone cirrhosa
GTGAACCTAACAAAGGAAGAAGCAGAAAAGAAGTTTGCAAATGTTTTATCTTGTGAAGTATTCTGGATTGCAAGACAGTGTTCTATAGAAAATCACGATGTTGAAGAAAAGTGTATTTGAAATGATAGTGGAACATTTGTCCTGTCAGTTGTTGGAAAGTAGGATGGTACAGCAAAGGCCTACATCATGTAGTTTTAACTAAGGGACCAGCCGTAAAAGTTGAAAGCAGTGTGATAGAGCAATTAAGGAAATGAAGGTAGGGAACAAAACTGGACCATCTGGTATAGTTACTGAGATGCTAAACACATCTGGCATGGTAGGTTATAAGCTAGTCAGATGCATAATTAATCTTGTATATTGGTGGTATATCCAATAAATGGCACAGCAATATCATTGAGAACTATAAGGGTAGGAGAGAGGTTATTACAGAGGGATCAAATTGGTGGACCAAGTCATGAAAGTTGCTGAGAGGGTTATAGGGTAACTGGGGAAAGAATTAAGTTAGTTACGACACAGTTTGAATTTATGTCAGGTAAGGGTACTACTGATGCCCTCTTTCCACCGAGACAACTACAGAAGAAGTACTTAACTAAGTGTAAGTCACTGTACCTAGCATTTGTGGATCTGAAGAAGGCTTTTTACAGGGTCCCTTGCTCTGTAATCTGGTGGGCACACAGAAAGCTAGGTGTAGACAAATGTGAGAGCTGTGCAGGCCATATATAAAGGAACAACCAGGAGGAGAGAGAGAGAGAGTTGGCTATAAGTAAAGAGATGAAATTGAAGTGCAGATAGAGATGCACCAGGGCTCAGTCATCAGTCCTGTCTTGTTTATCATTGTCCTTCAGTCCATCACTGAGGGGTTTAAAACAGGCACTCCAAGGGAGCTCCTATAAACTGATGTCTTAACTGAATCTGTGGGAGAGTTAGAGGCCAAATTCCAAGTATGGAAGAAAGACCTAGAGTCAAAAGAAGACAGGAAGCTGATGCCATCAGGGAAATGACCATGCTTGATATGCCGAAAAAGGAGTAGGTAGAAATTCCATAAGGTGCAGACATTGTAATCTATTGATGCACAAGTGACGTAATGGAATTACTGGCAGATTCAAAGTGAAGACAGACTCTGTATGTGATAGATGCACAGGGGAAGTAAGCACTAAGAGCACAAGTAAAATAGATACCCTCAGTTGCGAGGGAAGCTCTTTAAACATTATTGACAATTTTAATACCTAGATGACCTAATCAGCAGTGGGCAAGGATGCACTGAAAGTTTGATAACCAGAGTAAGAACAGGCTGGAAGAAGTTTGAGGAGTTGGTAACTTTGCCGACAACAAAGAGTTCCTCTCTCAGAGTGAAGGGTAGACTCCATTTCTCATACACATGTATCATACTTAGAGCAGAGGGGGCTCTTTAGTTGAGATAATGACAACCTCCCTTGCGGTGGTACCATGAAAAATACAGCCAGTACACTAGTAGTTAACAATTGGAAGGGCATGCCATGTTAGAGACCATACCAAAAAGAGTTGAGAGGACTCTCTAGTTATGCCAAAGGCACAACATATATATGTCTTACTCATACATATCTCCTACCATAAAATATGTCAGCTCATCCATTCCAAGATGCCACCAACACCACCATTGCTCCTTAGTAGTTATGCTAGCTCTCATAAATCCTAACTCCTTAGTAACTGTTATCACAGTACCTGCCGCTCTATTGGGGGTATGGGAGAAATCAACCTCCTCCCCTCATTATCATGTCAAATCCCACCACACTTGTCATACACCCATGACATACTTTGTCATCCCTCCCTACTTCCCATACTTATCATTCTTACTTTAGTCCATCATATTCCCCTCCCCTCATAAGGTAGAGTGGGCTATTTAGTAGGATAGCTGTCACATAAAGTGCACCCAGCACATCCTGTAATGTGGTTGGTGATAGAAGAGGACTCTTCAGTGGTGTCAAGGGCGTGGCAACCTCTCAGATGACATCTGGTGCATTCTGTAGAATGTGAGAAGATATGCCAGCAAAGTGCAGCCCCCCCCCCCCTTCGTGTGTCGTGGTGAGACCAAGTGTGAAACGAGGAAATCCTGCTGAGAGCTGCGTCATGTAAACCACAGAGGATGGTTGCAGAGCACTGGTACCACCTGGCTGGCCATATTCTGCCCCTGCCCGACGAACAACACTAAAAAATAGTGATCAACTGGACTCTACTTGGCGGCAAATGAAAGCAAGGTTGCCCCAGAATAACCTGGCGGCAAACATTCTAAAACGACCTGATGGCAGCCAACATTACTTGGCAGGGACACGAAAAAGCTGTCGCTGAAAATGACTTGGTGGCTCGATGCGCCAAAAGGCGCGGAAGAACCTAAGAACATATATATATTCACATATATGTTAGTTATGCGTGTAACTACAGATGAAGGCGGTGTTCCATTCAAAGCACTCAATGCTGTTACAAAGTCCGTCTCATGTTGGGTTGTATTCCAGAGTTAAGGTGGCAGTAGTGTGCAGTGTATGTCTTTGCATATTCAAACTCACATAGCTGACAAGATGTCGACAAAGATTTTGGGTCTCGTCATTTTGATTGTACCCTGAGCTGATTGGTATCAATTGTTATATGCCATTAAAGTTTGTACAAATGCTGCCAAACTGACTTTGATTTTTCTTAATCTATATCATCATCACCGTTTAACGTCCACCTTCCACACTAACATGGGTATATATATATTATATAGAAATGACTTCTACAGGACTAGAACTGTTTCATCATCATCATTTTACGTCTGCTTTTTTGCAAGGGTTGGACGAAATCATTTGATGATTTCATATGAATGAAAGAGTTTTAGTCCTGTAGAAGTCATTTCTATATAAAATAAATATATTTCTCTATTAACATATTAAGTACCTTATTTAACTTTTTTTAAAAAATCTGTTCAGAAAACCATCCTTATCTATCTGTCTATAAGTGTGTATATATATAATAGTAGAACACTGGTGGGTAGTAGCAGAGCACTCAGTCCATAGGACGAGTTTGGTAGAAGTTCCACAGCAGTTAGTTCACCATACCGAGAACAATTGTTTCACCTTATTCGAATCCGTACAACTTCATTTAGACCGAGCTGAGGATCTGAATAAGGTGAAACAATTGTTCTCAGTATGGTGAACTAACTGTTGTGGAACTACTTCTATATATATAGAGAGAATATATAGATATATACATAGAGAGAGAGTTTGCAATGCCGAGACCACAAATCAGGGGAGTACTCTATGCATGGTAAGAAGCATATATATAAGATATATATAAGAGAAAGTTAGGCCTCAAAATATTACCGAGGCAAATAATCTGTCCTAAGTATGTGATACACTTAAGAGTGTTATGCTTGACCATTGCTCATACCATTGTTGCTATGTTAGTTATAATTATGGCTGTCCTACATGAGACCTGAAATTGACAGCAAGCTGAAAAGCTGAGTCATTGACCTAGACTGCAGGCACTCTTGATGCCAAGATAGCTGGCTCTCAGTTATCTAGACATATGTGACACGATGTGGGTAATAAAGGTCTTTTATGAGCATATATAGTCTCCTACCTGTTTATATTTATTGTTGTTTGGTTATAAACTATGGTCACATACACATGGTTGTCTTATTCATGGTGTCACACTTTCTTAACTTTATGTTTACTCTGGATGATTTGTGGCTGCCTGAAACAATTTGATTGGTATCTGCTCTACTGTAATATATATATCTGCTCTACTGTAATATATATATCTGCTCTACTGTAATATATATATCTGCTCTACAGTAATATATATATATATATATATTATAAGAATAGACTAAAATAAAGCTATTTCAGTCATATTTCACTATGAATGGCTCAAAACTATATATATATATATATATATGTTAGCTTGAAGTTAACTTCAGTACAGGTTTTTGATTTCGACAAATAACCTAACAAGTTGGCTTCTCAGTCGGAAAAGTGCCATGAGAAAACTAATCCAGTACATGCTATGGAGTTGTTGGTATTAGGAAGGGCATCCAGCTATAGAAACCCTGCCAAAATGGATTGGATGAGCAAGACAGTCATCTGACCTACCTAGCCTCAAAATGTGACATGACATAAAACGAATTGAGGGAGAGAGACTAAGCATAAGAGGTATCAAATGTTTGTGTGCAGGAGAGGAGATTGCGTTGGTATCGACATGTGATACATATGAAGGACAACAGCTATATAAAAAAGTGCAGAGCGATCAAAATTGATGGAAGCTACTGGTAGACCAAGAAAAACCTGGGACGAGGTAATAAAAACTGACCTTGCTCACTTACACCTCTCTAAGACAATGTCACTGAATCAAGACCTTTGGCACCATGCAGTTATACAGAAGACCTGCCTTCCCTTACATATATACTTAAACCTACAGTCAGTAGACACCTCTTAACCCAAGATACACCCCACACCCCTTACTCCATCCTCCCACTGTAAAGTGGTAATGTAGGAGACACGGTAAAAAGGCTCCCAGTCCACACTGTAAATGTGGTTGGTGTTAGGTACCTGCCAGAAACAGTCCTACACAAGCGAGACACTGTCACCAGAGTGGGACAAAACTGTCCAACCCATGCTAACGTGGAAGATGAACGTTAAACGACGATGACGATATATATATAAGCAAACACACACACATATATATTTATAATAATAAATGTAAATGCCTGAGCATGTATTCACATTGATTTCTATCTTTGGCAAATATAACTATTGTATTTAAGTAAATAAACAGCAAAATCAAATGTCATTTCAAGTTCAAATTAGTCTTCTGTCATAAATGAAATTTTGACTTTTAATCATAGTCAATTTACTATCCAGGAAGCTATGGAATATCTGCGAGTCAATTAAAACAAAATTAGTTCAAGTCTGAACCCCATCAAATGTGTTGTGCTCGTCTGTTTCAATCATACCTCTGTATATTACAGGTACCAGATACATTCCACATCGTTGTTTCATTAAGAGGTAGCAAGCACTTGGTAGAGAAAAAAAATTGTATTGAATTATAGAAACCTAAACACAAAATATGTTGGTGCCATTTCATATGATTTGCAAGACACAAATGTAGTTTTCTCTTTTCTTACATAAGTATATATTGATAGATACATTATAAAACACATACACACTTATTACACTAGCAGAAATACCAGGAGGGCAGCATTATCACAACTTTATATCATATATCCCAGATGCAAATTATGGGTACACAAGATGTAATGGGATCTCAAGCAGGCTACTAAAGAACAGGTTTTACATGTGGTCATTGCACAGGAGCAGTAAGCAGCAAATGCTCACAGGAAACAAACTCTATCAAATTCTTGGAAGGTTCCATAGAAGCAGTTGCCAACTTCTGTTACCTGGGTGACCAAATTAGCAGTAGAGGTGGTTGTTCTGAAAGTACAGTAACCAGAGTGAGAACAGGTTGGAGAAAATTCAGAGAGCTACAACCACTGCTAGCTACAAAAGGTTTTTCCCCTCAATATAAAAGGCAGATTATATGATGCTTGTATATGGACAGCAGCAATGTTACAGGTAGTGCGACCTGGCTGATGCGTGCAGAGGACCTATGAAGATTGGAAAGAAATGAAGTCTGCATGCTCCGATGGATGTGTAATAGTAATATATGAGAGAGAAACTAGGCATAAGAGGAATCAGATGCAGTGTGCAGGAGAGGAAATTGCATTGGTATGGTCATGTGATGCATATGAAGTATGACAGCTGCATAAAAAGGTGCAAGGAACTCAAAGTTCATGAAAGCTATGGAAGAGGAAGACCTAGGAAAGCTTGGGATGAGGTTGATAAAAGCTGACCTTGCACAATTGCACCTCTAAAAGGTGATGAAACAGGATCAAGATTTCTGGCATTAAGCAGTAATACAGAAGACCCACCTGCATGGGTTGAAGCATATATCTAGTGGTCTCTAGTATACACCACTCCTTCTTCCTCCTATATCCTAACACCCCACACTAGACCTACCTCTCCAAACCCCACCATACATACACACACCTCCCCCCACTCACAGTCCACACTGTAATGTGGTTGTGTTGATGTCACAACAAAAAGCACCTAGTCCACACTGTAAAGTGGTTGGCATTAGGAAGCCAGAAACAGTTCTGTATGAGTAAGACATTGTCATTTGATCTGATTTGTGTCTCAAAATGGGACAACTTGTCTAACCCATGCTAGTGTGGAAGAATGGATAATAAACGGTGATGATTGTGTGTGTATATATATATATGTTTCAGCTAGTGTTGGCCCAGGCCAGATCAAATTTAATAGCACCACCTAGCAAAGTCTTTCAGATTATGGGTTCATAACCTAGTCATTTTTTTGACACCGGGGCCCACTCAAGTAAAGAGTTGTTGTCTTTCAGGTGTAGCGGGTCTATTTGGGATTTCTTGGAGGAATCTGTCCAGGAAACTTTTGAATATTATGGGATCTGTTTCTGCCTTGATATATTAAAGAGAGCAGGGCTAGTTAAGTGGTATGGTTGCTATGAGATGTGAGTTTGATTTTTATAGTGAATGGTTTTTAAAGGTGATGCCAACATCATTTGGGCAATATTAATGGAATATTTTCCACATCATACAGATGGAGAACTCACAGTGGCATTAGAGAGTAGAGTTTGAGGTTTTTAGTCAATCCCAATAGAGTTGGGAGGATCCTCCAGTTATGTAAAGGACATGACAACATCCCCCCTGCTGGCCATCTACAAGATAAAAGCAACCAGTACATGCTGTAGTTGGGGATAGAAAGGGCATCAATCCATACAAAGCTTGCCAAATAAGGGGTTGGGAGGACCCTTCAGATTGTGTCAAAAGACAACTTCTTGCATTCAATATGACCACCACATGTGAGATAGACCCTTTGACCCACTTCAGTACTAACTTGGTCTATGTAGACCTGTCTAACCGTTGCTAGCAGGGAAAGCAAATGTTAAATGATAATGATGGCTGCTGTCTGATGACATACATTATCATCATACCAGTAATTGGTGTGGGTTGTTGTTTTGTAGGAAAGAGTGTTGGAACGTGTTTATTATGTGTGTGTGGTCTACTTTAGTGAATGACGTCAAATGAAGGTACATTATATTTGCTTGGATTCTTGGATGGTTTGGGTTTCATCTGGAGGTATGTTCAAGGCAATGGACCATCTTAGTTACACACACATAAATATGGTATATATATATATATATATATATATATATATATATATATATATATAAAGTATCTTTACACATACATATATATATATACATATATGTATGTATATATATACACACACACATACATGTGTGTATATACACACACATACAAATATATATATTTGATTTAAGATCACAAACACTTCCGGTTTTCTTTGCAGGTACAGTAGTCATTTTTATGCATTAGAATCCTACTATCCTATAATTTATATTTTAGCCATTTCCTTTCATAATAAATCATTCTAGTTTATTTTTGGTTTCGTATTTCATTTTCTTTCATACCATTTTTACGGAGATTGCCGGAAGTGTTTTAAGGCCACTTGCTGAAGTAACGATCAGTTTTGCTGGTGTTAAGAAGGGCACCCAGCTGTGGAAAGCCATGCCCAAACCAGATTACATTTAAGCGAAACGTGTTCTCCCTCCACCCCCACTCGACAGGTGGAATGTGGCTAATATTGAATACCGAATTGAGATGTGATGGCCCGTCCAACCCTGCCCACACGGAGAAGAGAGGAAAAAGAACGGACGTTACATCATTATGTATATATATATATATATATATAATTGTTTCTACTTTTGGCACAAGGCCAGCAATTACTCAGTACATTACTGGTACTTTATTTTATCGACCCCGTAAAGATGAAAGATAAAGTTAACCTCGGCGGGATTTGAACTCAGATCATGAGAAAGAGAGATACATA
Source organism: Eledone cirrhosa (assembly GCA_964016885.1). NCBI lineage: Eukaryota > Metazoa > Mollusca > Cephalopoda > Octopoda > Eledonidae > Eledone > Eledone cirrhosa. The sequence continues at coordinate 118,834,652 of OZ024744.1, forward strand.
TATATATATTAAAACTCTTAACTAATATATTTCTTCATTGTATATACCCACTATCTATGTGTGTGTGTGTGTGTGTGTGTGTATAATGCACAGAGAATGATAAATCAATGCTAACAGCTTTACATTCAGCATCATCTGTTACTCATTACACAAGCTGCAATATTGTCAGATGTGTGTTCAATTAAACAATACATTGCACATTTCATTATAAATTATATTTCATGGATTGTCGATTTTGTATTTTTATTTTTTATTTTTTGCTGTTTCACGTTTGAGAAAAAAATTATTGCTATAAAAGAAAAAATAATTTTGAAGCAGAGAAGAAAATAAGCAATGTTGTTGGTTGTAGCTATATAGACAGATAATATTACGTAGAAAGATAGGTATATATAGGATATATATATATATATATATAACTATATGGATGTAGATATGTTTATTAGCTAGATAAGATAAATGGATGGATGTTTTAAAATGTGAACGAAGCAGAATCTGTTGGTAGTTATTAAGATAGACATATCAAGCTAGAGATGTGTACAAGTAAAATAGAAGACGTAACAACATTATTAGAAAATCGGTAGAGGGTCGGACGCCATGCTTTGACGCATAGAGTTACGGCCCTTGCCATTCTGAGTTCAAATCTCCCCGAGGTTAACTTTGCCTTTCATCCTTACGACGTTGATAAAATAAAGTACCAGTAATGTACTAGATAATTGCTGGCCTTGTGCCAAAAAGTAGAAACAATTATTAAAAATACAACTGACAACATACACGTGAAACATTTGTCTATGAAACGGCGTTTTCTCTCTTTTTAATAATTGTTTCTACTTTTCGGCACACGGCCAGTAATTACTCAGTACATTACTGGTACTTTATTTTATCGACCCCGTAAGGATGAAAGGCAAAGTTAACCTCGCCGGGATTTGAAATCATTACACAAAATATCTCACATTATCACATCTCAAGCAAATGTTTATCAACAGGCCCTGTATCTATAATCTGAAGGAGTTTTAATGAGCGGTTTCTCTCTCTATATATATCCGTATGTGGTTGACGGCAGAGATAAAGGAGCACTCAAATATCAAGTCCGATGAGCCTGTGATAAACAGGCGAAACTCCAGAGTAACAAGACTCACTATAGCCTTAATAAAATTATATATATGTACATATAATTAGATGAGAAGATAGTAAAAAAAATGATGTAATTACTATTAACTCTCAATATCCTGTAGCACATGAAGCTACATTAAGATATTGTTGAAAAGTACGACTGCATCATATTAAATATTCAAAAACTCTCTTACTTCGATATTACAATATTTTTCCACAACAATATGTCTGCTAGTAAAGATACTATAAACATTTGAATGAATAACACCTATATATATATATATATATACACACACACATATATATATATTTGTTTTTACTAAATAAATTAAGTGATAATAATAGTTAATATTTGATATCTTTCTGGCGACTTCTCGCATTCTGTGACTAATTCGTTCCATTTTTAGACATTATTGCAAAGCAACAATCACAGATTATACAATATATATACATGATTTGCCAGTACATATGTATTCTCTCCCTATATATATACACACAAATATATATATATATATATATATATATATACACACACACACACATATATATATATATAACCGTTTATGAATTGCACCTCCATTTTACATACAATTTCACTATATATATATATTTTCAATTGAGGTTGTGTATGTATGGAATATAAGACCCGTGCTGATTATTCAGGTTCTTATTATTTTCCTGGGGAAAAGGTGCGACCTATACCAGAGCATATATTTATATAAATAAATCGATATTTCGACCAGTCTCTGTGTCAGTAAAAAAACTACTGAAATAATTTCATGCATATATTTTTAATAACGTTGAAATAATCGTTACAATCCACCCACCCCATCACACACACACACACACACATATATATATATATATATATATATATATAAAGGTATAGCTTTAGTTAAAGACACGACCATCAGTGTTAACACTTTTATCAGATAGGTTTTCTCTTCAGCTCAGTTGGAACAACAAACTTCCTAAATACATATTTTAATTAAGGTTTCTACATTTCAACCTCATTACCATGATGGCATTGTTGTTACAAATGAGCTGTAAAGGACTCATAAAAATATGAGAAACATCTCATAAAAATGTGTTAAAACTCACACATATATATGTGTGTGGTACGTATCAATGGACATTTTAATCGTCCCGAAATAATGTGAAAATGATGCAGACGACATCGGATTATAGACACGATTATATATTATATTAATAGGAATAATGGGGTGTATGGATAAAATTATTAATCATTTATATATATATATATTTACAGTTTAACACATCTGCAAAATAAATCGATGAAAATAATACTAATACTTGATGCAGTGTAATAGAGCTGAAATATATCGAAGTCATGAAACTGATCAATATGAAGATCACGATATATATATACACACACTCACAAACACATACATGTGTGCCTGTGTAAAACAAGAAATGAAAAGAGTTAAAATGGGCGGTTAGGTTTTTTTACTGCATGCTGTAGTAGACATGCATACCTATATATACACACACGCATATACACACACACGCATATATACATACATATATATATATACACACATATTTATACAGGCACACACATATAGACATAAGGAGATCCAATACTTACATGAATATAAAAAACAGTCCTGTAGCTACGAGGAGCAAGGACCAAGCGCATGTTGCTGGTACTATACGAGTCGAAAACTCACAACGTCCCATCTAGGTGCATTTCAAATAAAACCAATGGGTGTTTTCGAACAAGAGTCAACATTAAGATCGAAACAAAGATGGCATTCTAATCATTTTTTCATTAAAGACTAACAACTACAACTAACGGGAATATATCATTGAGCTGCAAGTAAATCTCGACTATTTACTTGTAGGAAAGCAATAAAACAAAACCTACAACACTGAAATTCAAAGAAGATTTCGAAATTTCAGATAATGTATGGATTAGCGACAAATATTTCGTATTTTTCTTTTTTCTTCAGATGAAAAATTAAAAATCAGAAGATTGTCGTTGTAAGGTATTTTGAATTCTGCACTTTTTTCAGAGAATTACTACGCCGTCAGGTTTACTTCCGGAAGTTGAATTGTGGGAATAGCGCGTAAAGTGGGGAGTGTAATTACAACAACAAGTAAACCACCTGACCGGAACAACAACAACAACAATAACAACGACTAAACCACCTGACCGGAACAACAACAATAAAAAAAACGACTAAACCACCTGACCGGAGGATTAGTGACAACAACAACTGTAAGAAGTAGACCACCTGACCGGAACAGTAATAACAACAACTACAACAGCTAACCGGAACAGTGACAACAACAACAGCAAGTAATAAACCACCTGACCGGAACAATAACAACAACAATGAGGTCAGTTGGGTGACGTTCTCGTGTCTGTTTACTATTATATATAAACCTTCTAAATAAGTTGGACTCTCACAACATCAGACACCTCTTTCAACAAGTATGTATATTTATATTATTTTGTATATAATATTAATAATAATTGTTTCTACTTTTGGCACAAGGCCAGCAAATACCCAGTACATTACTGGTACTTTATTATTAATAATAATATTACTATTATGTTTTCTTTTAAATATTAAGCTTCTTCGTATCTTGACATTGTCACTGTGTTACACATGGTCATCGTAGAACCAGACCGGGGCCGACACTACTAATTATATTTTAATAGGGTACCCTCACATAACAGAAATATCAGGAAACAGGCTCTTTCCAGTTGTAACAACTTTTCTTCTCAAAATAACAAAAATAAATCTTAAAACTAACAAACAAAAAAAGTTTTGAAATCTTTTAATTCCGTTGAAAATAAAATGAAATAAAATTAATAACATCGAACAGGATAAAACATAATGGGGGGGGGGGAGAATCTAGTAAATTTACCCTAGTTAAGTACTGGTACGTTATTTTTTCGACCCTCGTAAAGATGAAAGGTAAAGCTAATCTTGATGAAATTTGAACTCAGAACGTAAAGGGCCGTAACAATATGCCTGCAATAATAGTAATAAGAGAAACAAAACAAAGTGACAGAGATGGTGAAATGTAGGTGAGTTTATATAGACATATCTGTATATTCAGCCATATATTATAATTTAAATATAAAAGAAAAACGAACACAAGATATATTCGCTAGCGAATCTGGTCCCTTACGATTTGAACTCATATATGTATATATCTGTGTTCGTTTTTCTTTTATATTTAAATTATAATATACAGCTCGGAAATATCTCTTTCTTAGAGGTATTTTGTTGTAAGGACTATCTTGAGTTCATAACTAAATATATACTTTTGATATACAGACATATATACAGTTTAAGTAAACATATCTGTATGAACAGTCTATATACACATATCTATATACACAGTTTATATTGACATCCCGTCCTACCCATGCTAGCGTGGAAGATGGACGTTAAACAATGATGATGATTTCTATATGCACAGGCATATACAGTTTATATACATACATACATCTCTCTCTCTCTCTCTCTCCTTAGTCTTATATCTGATTATTGCCTCCCGTTTGTTTTCCCTGTTTATATATATATAAAAGAAGAAATTAAAAGATGGTTAAAAAAAGTTCCATATATTTTATTATGCACATTTCGAAAACATCACCTTGGAACAAAAATTGTGTTCTCATCAGATAAAATAAGGTAACATGATAGGCCTAAAAACTAGTTATCTGTGCTACTTATCTGATATATGCATAGTTTTATTGTTCTACAATATTACTCACCTCCTACATATATATATATATAACGAAGGAAATGTGGTAAGGAACCAGGTGGACCATAACGCACCAAAGTACTCAATACTTAGGGTAGTAGAGTGGGTAATAGAAACGAGTAGGACCCCGACGGCTGAGCTCAAGCCGTTTCGACGGCTAATTCTGGAATTAGCCGTCGAAACGGGGTCCTACTCGTTCCTATATATATATATATATATATATACGATATATTAAAAATGGAAACTATATTTATAAAACCATATTTATTTCATTATACATATTTCAAGGACACCAAGTTAAATTATGGTGTGCTTTCATCAGATAAAATATAATATAGAGCAGTTTTATAAATAAATATTGACATACCCTTAAAGAATGCGACCATTTCTGTTGGAAGCAAGCTCCCGGATAGCTATCCGGGAGCTTCCAACAGAAACGGTCGCATTCTTTAAGGGTATCATCATCATCATCGTTTAACGTCCATATTCCACGCTTGCATTGGTTTGGACGGGAGTTTTCCCACTTGAGGCAAGAGTGGTTGTCTTGCTCGCATAGGACTGTCTGGCGGGTTTTCTATGGCTGGATGCCCTTCCTAACACCAAGGAATCATCATCATCATCATCATCAACGTTTAACGTCCGTGTTCCACGCTTGCATGGGTTTGGACGGGGGTAGTCCCACTTGAGGCAAGAGTGATTGTCTTGCTCGCATAGGACTGTCTGGCAGGTTTTCTACAGTTGGATGCCCTTCCTAACACCAATCACATTTACAGTGTGGGTCTGGGAGGTTTTTTACCGTGTTGCCTACACGGCCACATTACAGCGTGGACTGTGTGTTTTTTTTGTCGTGACACCTACACGATCTCATTTGTTTCGGCCTGGATGGTGTGGCACCAACACAACTTTACATAGAACTGGGTGGCGTGGATGGGTTGGGGGTGGTGGGACGGCGGGGGGGGGGGGGGGGGGGGGGGGTATTTTGTTAGAGATGCCTACTGGCTGTAGTAGGTTTTACTATGTATTTAGGTAAGGCGGGTCTTCTCTGTTACTGAGTACCGCCAAAGGTCTCGGTCCAGTGACATTGTCTTGGAGAGGTGTAAGTGTGTGAGGTCGGAGTTTATCAGCTCGTCCCAGGTTTTTCTAGGTCTGCCTATTCCGTGGCTACCGTCTATCTTTATTGCCCTGCACTTTGTTATACAGCTATCGACTTTCATGCGCATCACGTGTCCATACCAACGTAGCCTTCTCTCGAGTAAACAACATCTGATCCCGCTTATTTCTAATTTTTTCCTTAGTTCGTTTATGCTTTGCCGTTCACGTATATTACTGTTACACATCCAGCGGAGCATGCAAGCTTCGTTCCTCTCTAGTCTGCGTATATCCTCTGCACACAATGCCCAGGTCTCACTGCCATGCAACATTGCTGTTCGTATGCAGGCATCGTACAAACTGCCTTTCATTTTTAGGGAGAACCCTTTAGCAGCTAATAGTGGTATAAGCTCTCTGAACTTTTTCCAACCAGTTCTGACTCTAGCTACTGTACTTTCAGAGCACCCTTCCCCACTGCTGATTTTATCACCCAGGTAACGGAAACTGTCCACTATTTCTATAGAACCCTCTGCGCAATTGAAAGAGCTAGTATTTTGTGGGCACTTGCTGCTACTTATTGCACCAGAGCACCGGCCACATGTAAAATCTATGTTCTTAGTTAGCTTACCTGTGATCCCACTACATCTTTTATGCACCCATACTTTGCATTTAGGACATAAAATGGAGTTTCTACCTACGCCTTTCCTACACACCGAGCACGACCATTTCCCAGAAGGGACCGCCGCCTTATTTTCTTTCCTACAAACTAGAACTTTAGTCTTAGCCAGGTTAATTTTAAGGCCTTTTGATTCTAGGCCGTGCTTCCATGTTTGGAATTTCTTCTCTAGCTCGGCCATTGATTCCGCTATGAGTGTCAGGTCGTCTGCGTATAGGAGTTCCCATGGGCAGCCGGTCTTGAACTCCTCTGTTATAGCCTGAAGGGCAATAATAAATAGTAGGGGGCTGAGAACAGAGCCCTGATGGACGCCAACTTTTACATTAAACTCTTCACTATATTCGTTGTTAATTCTAACCTTGCTGACTGTTTCTTTATACATGGCTTGTATAGCTCTCACAAGCCATTCGTCAACGCCTAGTTTTCTAAGAGCCCACCAGATAATGGAGCGGGGGACTCTGTCGAAGGCTTTCTCCAAGTCGACAAAAGCTAAGTAGAGGAGTTTACCTTTAGCTAGGTACTTCTCCTGTAGTTGTCGTACAATGAAAAGAGCGTCTGTGGTACTTTTGCCTGACACAAACCCGAACTGCATTTCATCTAGGTCAATTCTCTCTCTGATTAGTTGTGCTATTACTTTTTCCGTGACCTTCATGACCTGGTCGATTAATTTAATGCCTCTATAGTTACTCCTATCTAGGGCGTCTCCTTTACCCTTATAACAGTTAACGATGATGCTGCTATGCCAGTCATTCGGAACAACCCCATTCTGTACGACTTGGTTAACTATGCGGGTGACCATGGTGTGTCCCACCGTGCCAGATGCCTTCAGCATCTCAGCAACTATTTCCGAAGGCCCAGCCGTCTTACCCGTCTTCATATCCTTGATTGCCTTGCTTATTATACTCCCCTCGACTAACACTGCTGGTCCCTCTATTGGGTCGATATGGGGGAGACTGTCTTTCTCCCATTTATTCTCCTCATTTAGTAGCCTTTCATAGTGACACTTCCAAGCTACCTTCTTATCAGCGTCGGTGATGGCAAGTGTGCCATCGTCGTTTAGTACACACTTCTCCCCAACAATATCACGGTTTTCCTTGACGCATTGCCTAGCAATCCTGAACACCTCACGTTTTTGGTCATCGCGTTGTAGAACATGCTTGAACTTTCTTTCCTCAGCTTCCCTTCTTGCTAAGTACACTTGTCTCCTAGCTTCCCTCCTGGCCACTTGATAGTCTTCTCTACTTCCCCCATCCCGCCATACTTTCCAAGCCTGCTTTTTGGCCTTAATTGACCCCTCCACCTTACTGTTCCACCACCATGTTACTCTCCTCCTGCCTACAGGCCTGCTCCAGCCACAGACTTCGTCTGTCGCCAACAGCAGGTTTGCTTTCAGAAATTCCCACTCTCCCTCTATATTGTCCGACTCTAAAAGTTCTTCCTTACTGTCGAAAGCATCAAGTAATATGCTTTGAAATTTATTCCTGGCTGTGGGGTCCTTTAGCTTCCATATTTTTCTCCTGAGGATAGTCCTCTTCTGCTGTCGAGTACGTCTCGTCCTGACTATGAGGTCGCTAATTATCAGTCTATGTTGGGAGGTGCACTCTTCATGGGGGAGGGATTTAGTGTTTACAACAGACACTCTGTCACGTCTTCTGGTAAGGATATAATCTACCTGGCTTGTGTGTTCCCCGGATCTATAGGTGATCAGGTGATTGTCACGTTTTTTGAAGTTAGTGTTACAGATAGTTAGGTTATTTGCATCACAGAATTCCAGGATTCTGGAGCCTTCCTCATTTCTAGTACCAAACCCATAGCCTCCATGGATTTCGTCGTAGCCGTCACAATGTTGTCCAACGTGACCATTTAGGTCGCCTGCAATAATTATGAATGTCAATATTTATTTATAAAACTGCTCTATTTTATATTTTATCTGATGAAAGCACACCATAATTTAACTTGGTGTCCTTGAAATATGTATAATGAAATAAATATAGTTTCCATTTGTTAATATATCGTATTTTTACTCCAATAATTTGTTGAGTGCTTTATATCAGTTATAAAAATATTTGCTTGTTGTATTCCAACAATTTAAATAGAACTTCTACAATATATATATATATGTGTGTGTATAAGGAAAATTTTTTTATTTAATGTATAAAAAGAAATATAATAATTGTTTCTACTTTTGGCACAAGCCCAGCAACTATGTTGGAAAGCATGGTGTCTGACCCTCTACCGATACTGCAAAATATAATATAAAAGGAAAGCGAGGGGGGAAAACAGAAAAAAAAACGGGACCACATACAACAAAGGGCAGGCGAAAGGGGTGGACAACCGAGCCACTACCAGAGTAAAAGATAACTATCGCAAGGAGCACTGGGAAACCTCTAATGATTTTTGAGGTAAGCCAGCACACTCATGGTGTTACCTCGGGTGATGGCGAGGCTGAGGTGCTGGAACAGCCAAGCGCCCTCATGAGCTTTACCAGTTACCTCTGTTAGGTGAACCACCAGTGAAGATAGGAATCTTGCAGTCAGTAACCCGACTCCCCCAAACGCCTTGAATGCCACAGGCTGGGAAATGTAGTTGGCTGACAGATCACAGTATTTTAGGATGTTGTTCCATTCAGCTTCCAGGATGTGGGAAGAAGCAAAAGAGTCACTAACTGTGACGTCCCAGGTAAGGCACCTGCCTCTTGATCAGGGGCACAGGGTAAGGCCGTTAGGCCTTTTCTCATCAATTCTGGACAAACCAGACTTCCAAGATTGAGGGGATGTTTGCCCGGGTCAAAGCTCTCTTGAAATTGAGGTTTAACTCCATGTGACGCGCGAAGCGACCAGCATTCTGGTGGCAAGAAAGACCGTGGGGTCAGGGAGTTTGTCACATCAACACCTCAAACCCATACTGACGTCAGCTCCCACTCTGAGGGCAATGGAGTCACGAAACTCGTCCAAGCTGAGTAGGCCACCAACATTAGCCACGGGTAGGGCATCAACCCAGTCACCTGAGTATTTGGCGCTGACAGATAGTAAGCAACACCTTGCAAACTGATATGACTAGTCGAAGAGGGAGCCGAAGGTGGCCTTCGAACTTATGCTGTCCCAATTCTCTGACTTCGACTGTCCTCCACCTTCTCAGGAAGAGACAAGCCAACCCACTCCATTGTTGGAGAGCTTCATTCAACTCCCTGTTGGAACTAGTCTATGTTGGAGAGAAGAGGATGCTGCTCACCAGGGTTGAGCAAGCGTAGGTGGAGGAAAGAAAGCAGGGGAGAGAAAGGGACGAACACTTACGAAGACCAAGACGCTCAAATCACTGGGCAACGCAGCCTGATCGCGGGCCTCTAGAGAGAGTTTGACATTGACCAAGTGCTCAAGTCTCTGTGAGAAGGGCTGACCCTAAGCATATATAGAAGCATAAGAATTGAAAGGTAGTTTCTGAGTATGATAAAACTTTGATGGGGTTCAATTGTTTCAATATTCTTCAGCAACTGCTAAAGGCCAACAATCTTCAATTGGAAGACTGATTCGAAGGAAAGGTCTGTGATTGAGGTCCAACTCAGCTCCCATCTTGGTGATGGCATCAATGTCCAGTACAAACAGACTGTGCCCGAGTGGATCATCCTGTTGGACTCAGCTCAGTAAGAGAGACCTTCTCTCTTACTGAGCTGAGGACGACGTCACGGCTGACAGAGTTGAACGCATTCTTGAGGTCAAGTTTGAGGGTGACCTTGGGGGGCAAGTTGGTAAAGGCTCTGGTAGTGTGGGCAGCAGCCTCACATCCCAACTTGGTACCAACGCCTAGCTGTATGGGGAAAATTCCTCCAACAGTGTGTCAGAGACCGATAGCAAACACACCTTTGCAGTGAGAAGGCAAAGGGTGCAACCAACCACAATGGGGCGCAGGTCTCTGTTGGGTTTAGTGAGACCAAATTTTTTTGCACCAAAGAACAGTGGACAGATATAGGGGAGATCGTTCACTGAAGAGAACCAATTCACATACTGAGTCAGACTCTCCAAGAGCTCGAGTCTGGCGTCACAGGCCGATAAGGAGAAACCATCCTTGAGGTGCTGAGGTTAAAGGCCGTCAATCCTGAGCCTGAAATAGTGGGTAAGGATGTAATCACCTTTCTGATGTTATCAGTGGTGTAGACCAGTCTCGAGTATTCTGGTGGTTCAGGCCTGAGTAACTGATCATCTGGGGGTGCCGATGGGTGTTTCTCTTCAGTCACTCAAGAGAATCAGAGTTGCATGGAGTGAGGGAGGACAGAGAAGAGAGGAGACAGACAGCTCCTTTAATGTCAAATTCACTGAATTTGGCACACTAGAGGTTTATCGGCTGCTTGTTGGTAGGCACTGCACTCGATGTCAAACTGGGGTGAGAAGTCGTGAGGGAACCCAATTTCACATTGTGCACGTGAAGAGAGATGAGAGGGGACAGAAACATTTTCTGCCAGCTCACCACCTGATAGATCTCAATAAGGATAAATATATATCCAATATATAAGAACCCTAGAGCAAATCCTTAGCAACGCTGGGCCATTCTGCTAGTTACTACTATTACACTTATTTCCCATTACTATTAACATTTTCACCCTTCTTATACTTATCCAAACAAATATTTTACCACATATATTCCTCTATGATATTTATCTAGACACACTGTTTGTACATACATATATACCTGCATTTGTGTATATATATATGGGTACACACTTGCAGACCGATATAGTTGTATGAATGTCCAGGCCTATGAGCAAGTATATATCTGAGTCTGTGTATATGCAGAGATACAGACATGTGTATTTATATGTGCATGGGTGTGTGTCTGCAGCTACGTATACTCCATGTATGTGTGTGTACTGGTGTATAAGTTAGCATATATAGCTACTGTAGCAACTATTTCATTTATTCATCCATCTATTTATATTCATTTCACACACTAGCCTCATCCCGTAATCCTTTTTTTTTTCTAGTACAAAAATCCCATTAAGGATATAAATAGTTTACACCAAATCCTCACCCCTAACTTAGGTTTAATTTACTTCCTTTATTCTTTTCTTTATTTTATTTTATTTCTCTCTGACCAACAGAACCTCCTCCCTTAGTACAGCACCACACTCTTTCATCTCCCACCACGTGTAGCCCATAACCACACCCACACCCAGAACCCTCATAACATATATACCATGTCTATGAAACAGCCAAAACACCACACACCCACAACCTACACCACACACAACCCACACCAACCATCTCTTCATTATGATCCTTCTCCCCACCTAACACACATACTAAAACATTCCACCATAAATGAATGTGAATCGTTAAAGACCTACAGGTTCAATCTGTCATTACCACAGCAAAAGTCTGACGAGCTGCTGAGTCCAGAGTCGGGTTAGATTTATACAGATCGAATCTTGAGCTGATCAATAACAAAACATGCATCACTACACAAGAAATGTAACAAAGACATAACAAATTGTCTTTTTATTATTATTATACAACAACATGGTGGGAGTAGAGACCGATACTCAGCCACTAAAAGAGAGGCTAGACGTCAGGTATACTTATCACGCATGGAAGCTGAGAGTTGAAGGTTTGCCAATGTTCTGCGACGAGAAGATCAGAGACGTGCGATGTTCAATGTGCGTGAACGACCGAGCATGGATGTGTTGAGAGAGAAATTGTGTCTGAGAGGGATAGGTTGTAGTGTGCGGGAGAGGAGACTGTGATGGTATGGACATGTGATGTGTTGAGAGAGAAACTGTCTGAGAGGGATAGGTTGTAGTGTGCGGGAGAGGAGACTGCGATGGTATGGACATGTGATGTGCATGGAGGATGACCGCTGGGTAAAGAGGTGCCAAGGAATCCCAGTAGAAGGAAGACCACGAAAAACATAGGTTGACCTCAGATCGCTGAAGCTCACAGAGGAAATGACGAAGGAACGTGACAAGTGGAGAGATGCTGTGTTGAATAGGACCCCATCCCACCCTTGCAAGCAGGGAAAAGCGGATGTAAAATGATGATGATTGTCATCCTTTGGAAGGGTTGTATTAGTTGGTTGGTTCGTTCGATAACCGGATAGTTGTTTATATATTGTCAAAGCTCTTTCATCACACATTCTGTGACCTCCTCAGTGATTGGGTTTTTATTTTGCCCTCTCCTTTGTTCTGTCCTGGACCATCTTGTGTGTTATGTGCTTAGTTTGCGCATGCGTTACATCTGGGGGTGTGTATGTTTTTATTTATTTATGTCACTAGTTGGTTGTTTGTTCTATTTGTGTATGTTTGTTTTGTTAGTTTGGTTTTTGTGTGTCTTTGTATGTCTTCATCTTGTCCTTAATTACTAGTTGTGATGTTGCTATTCCACTCATGTTTTCTGTTTAATTTTGGTTGGGGTTCGTTTATATTTGTTGCCTCTGATTTTGTCTGAACATTGCATCTTTTCTGTGTGTGGATATAATCTTTATCTCTATGTTCTCTAATGTGCCCCTATGTTCTATTTTGGCATGTTGGTGGGGTACTGATGAGTTTTTCCTATCCTGGAGTTCTCACCAGTGTTCACTTATCATTTGTGCTATGCTACGGGCCGTTTCACCTATGTATGTTATATTCTTATTTCTACACTGTCCCTCAGTACATCTTATGCTATATACTACGTTCCTAGTTTTGTAGTTAGTTTGCAGACTACGCATTTCCTATCAGCACAGGGTGATCTTTGAAATAGGTATATTTTACTAATTAGGGTTTTTATGGGAATCCCTGGTCTTTCAACTATCTTAATATTTAATTTGAGCTTGTCTCCGGAAAGAATCTCTGAGTTGAGAGATCACAGCTCTGATACTACAGACATGTGGTTATAATATCTCAGGAAAGAATCTCTGAATTGAGAGATCACAGCTCTGATACTATGACATGTGGTTAGAATGTCTCAGGAAAGAATCTCTGAATTGAGAGATCACAGCTCTGATACTATGACATGTGGTTATAATATCTCAGGAAAGAATCTCTGAATTGAGAGATCACAGCTCTGATACTATGACATGTGGTTATAATATCTCAGGAAAGAATCTCTGAATTGAGAGATCACAGCTCTGATACTATGACATGTGGTTATAATATCTCAGGAAAGAATCTCTGAATTGAGAGATCACAGCTCTGATACTATGACATGTGGTTAGAATGTCTCGGGAAAGAATCGCTGAATTGAGAGATCACAGCTCTGATACTATGACATGTGGTTATAATATCTCAGGAAAGAATCTCTGAATTGAGAGATCACAGCTCTGATACTATGACATGTGGTTATAATATCTCAGGAAAGAATCTCTGAATTGAGAGATCACAGCTCTGATACTATGACATGTGGTTAGAATGTATCAGGAAAGAATCTCTGAATTGAGAGGTCACAGGTCTGATACTATGACATGTGGTTAGAATGTCTCAGGAAAGAATCTCTGAATTGAGAGATCACAGCTCTGATACTATGGCATGTGGTTAGAATGTCTCAGGAAAGAATCTCTGAATTAAGAGATCACAGCTCTGATACTATGACATGTGGTTAGAATATCTCAGGAAAGAATCTCTGAATTGAGAGATCACAGCTCTGATACTATGACATGTGGTTAGAATGTCTCAGGAAAGAATCTCTGAATTGAGAGATCACAGCTCTGATACTATGACATGTGGTTAGAATGTCACAGGAAAGAATCTCTGAATTGAGAGATCACAGCTCTGATACTATGACATGTGGTTAGAATGTCTCAGGAAAGATTCTCTGAATTAAGAGATCACAGCTCTGATACTATGACATGTGGTTAGAATGTCTCAGGAAAGAATCTCTGAATTAAGAGATCACAGCTCCAATACTACAGACATGTGATTAGAATGTCTCAGGACAGAATCTCTGAATTGAGAGATCACAGTTCTGATACTACAGACATGTGGTTAGAATATCTCAGGAAAGAATCTCTGAATTGAGAGATCACAGCTCTAAGACTATGACATGTGGTTAGAATGTCTCAAGAAAGAATCTCTGAATTGAGAGATCACAGCTCTGATACTATAACATGTGGTTAGAATGTCTCAGGAAAGAATCTCCAAATTGAGAGATCACAGCTCTGATACTATGACATGTGGTTAGAATGTCTCAGGAAAGAATCACTGTATTGAGAGATCACAGCTCTGAAACTATGACATGTAGCTAGAATGTCTCAGAAAAGAATCACTGGACAGATTTTATTAGCAAAACCAACTGGCAGGAGACCCAGGTGTAGACCCCGATCAAGATGGTTGGATAACATCCATGAGCTTGGCTGGTCTCGGGGATCCAGCCGGATCAGGTGGAGAAGGTTGCTTGTGAAAGGAGTGTTTGAGGACTCTGCTCTCATGCCTCTCTCAGGAATAACTGGGCGAAAAAGAAGCGTGTTATGATGTAGAGCATAGCTAAGGAGTGGTAATGGAGGGATTATGAGCAGAGAGATTAGCTACTTGGGTGTAAAAATGAGGGTATCTAACAACTTTATATGAGTTTTAGGTTAAGAGTGATAGTGGAGGTGGGTGTATGCATTGATGATGGGGCAGCTACTTGGGAGTGCTATGGTATTTGGAGACATAGGGATGGGTCAGCTCACATTCCATGCTGGACTTCACCAGTACAGCATAGTGTCTACTTTCATGGTCACATATATATCATCATCATTGTTATTGTTTAACATCTTTCTCTGTTAGCAAGGGTTAGACAGGTCTACATAGACCAAGTCAGTACTGAGGCAGGGTACTGATCTCCCAGACAGGTCAGAACAACACACACACATATGCTTATATATATATATATACATGGAAAAGTAAGAAACATATGAATAGACCATTAATACATGTTTATTTAAAACAGCACCTACGTACGTTTCGCCCGGTTGGGCTTCTCAAGGGCATAAATAACTAAAAAGCGTTCCTTACATGGCCTGGAAAGTGTTTTTGGAGGTAAGTTCACGTCAGAGTTCATTCTTAGCAAAAAAGCGTGTTTTGATTTTGCAGTAGGTCAAGGGAGGTAACTCTGGTCGGTGTTAGGGCAGTCTTTCCCGGACAAATATTAACACCTCTAATATCTAACACTGCCGGCACTAGTATTGAGCACCCTCTGCATACGCTATTTGGCAAATAACTACATGTATCACCTATCCCTCCTTTTTTTCTCTCTCTCGATACGTAAATACTCTATATATATATATATGTATATATATATCATCATCATCATTATCATCATTTTACGTCCGCTTTTCCCTGCTGGCAAGGGTGGGACGGGAACTGATTCTGGCTTGATTTCTACAGCTGGATGCCCTTCCTGACACCAACCTCATTTACAGTGAGTGCTGGGTGCTTTGTTTCTGTACACCTACACGTCTACTTTGCAGTGGAATATAGGGACCCCAGTACCTATCATCTCATTCCTACAGCTGAGTAAACTGGAGCAATGTGAAATAAAGTGTCTTGCTCAAGGAAACAACGCATCACCCGGTCTGAGAATTGAACTCACAACCTTTCGATTGCAAGGCCAATGCTCTAACCACTAAGCCATGCGCCTCCATTTATTGTGGGGTATACGTTCCAGAACCAACCGCAATAAATGAAAATCTGTGATATAGAGAGACCATAAAGACAACTGTTGATTTCATAGTTTAAGCCTTAAAATACCTCCCCAACATGCTTTAAGTACATATAAACTCATTAAAACACACTTTTGTATTTAAACACCAAAAACAGCCAGTAACGATCGTATAGAAACTACCACCAACCATCGTACCACTAGTTACCAATGAGGACCATTGCCAGCCACGGTAGCCACTTGGTAATACACTGCACATCTCCCGTCAGTATATGAAGGGTTTGTAGTAGATTAGAGTAAAACAGTAATGGAATGAAAAATAGAAACATTTTTCATAGTTAAAACCTTAAGATGTCTCTTCCTTGCGATATACACTTTAATCACATTGAAAGTTATTTAAGAAGTTTAAATTTTAAACACTACTGCGATAAGAAATAGATATGTCCCCAAGAAAAATCTGCGATGTAGCGGGACCACGATATAGCGGGGGATTACTGTATATATATATATATATATAAAAAAAAGGTATAGAAAATATTGTAGCAAAAAGCCAATATATATATATGTGTGTATAAATAAACACAGTAAATTTTGTGTCTAAAATTACGAGGGTAGAGAATACCACAATATGAGTTAATAACTCTGTATTTTATTTGTATTTCGGCTCCCTATCTAGGTGAGCTTATAAATTGACTGTAATAAGGCTATTATTTCTAGCATAACCACTCATACCACATATAGCGTGCAGCCCACGAGGAGCATATTTTTACTCCTCCGGTTGCTGTTAGATGTTTTGTTTCATTTGATCTAATCTCTCGCTGATGATAGCCTACGGATTATCTGTTACAAACACAATTTTCAGGGCGAAACAGATTAAATCTCTAATCTGTCCGAGAGATGAAATGTTTTTGATACGGTCAGTATAAAATTATATCCTACTGTATGTTTAAGATTAAATATTTAAAGCATTTGTGGTATTCTCTACCCTCATAATTTTAAACACAAAATTTACTGTGTTTATTTATACATATATTACTATATAATTGTTTCTACTTTTGACACAAGGCCAGCAATTATCCAGTGCATTACTGGTACTTTATTTTATCGACCCCGTAAGGATAAAATAAAGTACCAGTAATATCAATATAATATCATTATGTTTATTCACACATGATGCACATTTTGTGATTGATCAGCTCTAGGTACAATCAGTAGAGTGGGCCCGTCTCTGGAACCGATAGTTTATCAATACATATATTGTGTGTGAAGCTGGAATATTCAAACTTATAAGCGCTGAGGAAATAAATCTATAGATGAAGGATGTTCAGTGAGAGAAAATAGCTTATAACAGTTGGGAAAGACTCAAAACACTTTGGAAGAGACAGAAAAAGATGTCATCTGATTTTTATAAACTATTTTATAGCAACTGACTGTAATTGCAGTTATTTTCTGCATCTGATCTTCCTAGTGTGATAGCCAGGATTAGAACAGACTGGAAGTTTAGAGAGCTGATACCTCTGTGGAAGAGGATAGTCTGATAGTGTGATAACCAGGATTGGAACAGACTGGAAGTTTAGAGAGCTGATACCACTGTGGAGGAGGATAGTGTGATAGCCAGGATTAGAACAGACTGGAAGTTTAGAGAGCTGATACCTCTGTGGAAGAGGATAGTCTGATAGTGTGATAGCCAGGATTAGAACAGACTGGAAGTTTAGAGAGCTGATACCTCTGTGGAAGAGGATAGTCTGATAGTGTGATAACCAGGATTGGAACAGACTGGAAGTTTAGAGAGCTGATACCACTGTGGAGGAGGATAGTGTGATAGCCAGGATTAGAACAGACTGGAAGTTTAGAGAGCTGATACCTCTGTGGAAGAGGATAGTCTGATAGTGTGATAGCCAGGATTAGAACAGACTGGAAGTTTAGAGAGCTGATACCTCTGTGGAAGAGGATAGTCTGATAGTGTGATAGTCAGGATTAGAACAGACTGGAAATTTAGAGAGCTAATACCTCTGTAGCGGAGGATAGTGTCATAGTGTGTTAGCCAGGATTAGAACAGACTGGAAGTTTAGAGAGCTGATACCTCTGTGGAAGAGGATAGTCTGATAGTGTGATAGTCAGGATTAGAACAGACTGGAAATTTAGAGAGCTAATACCTCTGTAGCGGAGGATAGTGTCATAGTGTGTTAGCCAGTATTAGAACAGACTGGAAGTTTAGAGAGCAGATACCTCTGGAGGTGGATAGTGTGATATTATGATAGTCAGGATTAGAAAATACTAGAAGAAGTTTAGCCAGCTGATACCTCCGTGGAGGGGAATAGTATGATAGTGTGATAGCCAGGATTAGAAGAGACTGGAAGTTTAGAGAACTGATACCTCTGTGGAGGAGGATAGTGTGATAGCCAGGATTAAAATAGATTGGAAGTTTAGAGAGCTGTTACCCCTGTGGTGGAGAATAGGATAGTCTGATAGTATGATAGCCAGGATTAGAAGAGACTGAAAGAAGTTTAGAGAGCCGATACCTCTGTGGAGGAGGATAGTGTCATAGCGAGGATTAAAATAGATTAGCAGTTTAGAGGGCTGATACTTCTGTGGAGGAGGATGGTCTGATAGTGTGATAGCCAGGATGGGAAGAGACTGGAAGAAGTTTAGAGAGCCGATACCTCTATAGAGGAGGATAGTGTGATAGTGTGATAGCCAAGAGTAGAACAGACTAGAAGTTTAGAGAACTGATACCTCTGTGGTGGAGGATAGTGTCATAGTCAGGATTAGAAGAGACTGGAAGTTTAGAGAGCTTAAACCTCTGTGGGGGTGGATAGTGTGATAGTGTGTTAGCTAGGATTAGAACAGACTAGAAGTTTAGAGAGCTGATACCTCTGTGGAGGGGATAGTCTGATGGTGTGATAACCAGAATTAGTAGAGACTGGAAGAAATTTAGAGAGCTGATACCTCTGTGGAGGGGGATAGTGTGGTAGTGTCATGGCCAGGATTAGAAGAGACTGGAAGAAGTTTAAAGAGTTGATACCTCTGTGGAGGGGCGTAATGTTATAGTGTGATAGCCAGGATTAGATGAACGGGAAGAAGTTTAGAGAGCTGATACCTCTGTTGAGGGGGATAGTGTCATAGTGTGTTAGCTAGGATTAGAACAGACTAGATGTTTAGAGAGCTGATACCTCTGTGGAGGAGGACAGTGTGATAGTGTGATAGCCAGGATTGGAAGAGACTGGAAGAAGTTTAGAGAGCTGATACCTCTGTGGAGGGAGCTAGTGTTATATTATGATAGTTAGGATTAGAAGAGACTGGAAGTTTAGAGTGCTAATA